>MASP02000360.1:74837-107479 GCA_001693025.2 Colletotrichum lindemuthianum
TATAGGTAAAAAAAAGGATACTACCTATAGGTAATATTAGGTTACCTATAATTACCTATTACGTATAATAGGTAATTATAAGTAACCTAAAATTACCTATAGATATACTTTTAATAGAAGAAATATATAAAATAATAAATATAAAATAATAGTAATAATTACTATAATCTAACTAAAGATAAATATAAATAATTACTATAAAAGTTACTAGTTAGTAGTTTTTATAGTTATAATTCTCTTTCTTTTCCCTAGCTTTTAACTTTAAAAACTCTTAATATTATTCTAGTAAGATTATTTAGAGGAAGATTTTACTATATAATCTTATAATAGAGTATTTTTAAAGTTTAGAGGAGGAGGGAGGTCTAGAAGAGGAGGAGAGTTCCTTTTAGAATTCTAAATATTAAATTTTTTATTATTATTTTAGCTGTTATTTTTATCTATTTCTCTATTAGAAGAATTATTAACTATATTCTTATTAATATCCTTCTTAGGGAGAATCTTGATTAAGAAGCTAGTAAGTAACTAATAAACTTAAAAGTAATTCTTTATTTTTACTTTATCTAAAAGAAAACTATAGTTAAAAGTAATATAAATTATATATTAATATTCTTTAGTTATAATAATAATTTTATCTTTTTTATTAGATATCTCTTCTAACTGAAAATAAGATAGTTAGATCTTTTTTAACTATTTAACTTTAATAGTAAGAAGCTTAAAAATTATCTTAACTGAGAGATTAAATTAGGAATAATAATAGATATTATATACTAAGCTGAATAAATATTTAAGAGGAATAAATATAATTTAGATATAAAAATAATCTGTAACTATAATATAAATACTCTTAAACTGAGAATATCTATAATTAAATTTTATTTAAAAAGTTTAAGCTATTTCACTAGTAAGTATAACTAAAAAATATATTAAGAATATTTTTAGAATTAAATAAGTAGGATAAATATACTTATATTAAAATATTTATTATAGATATTCTAAGTTTACTATATTCTTAATTAAGTATCCTAAAAATAATTAGTATAGTTAATTACTATAACTAATTACTATAAATACTTTTTTTATTAAACTACTAAATTATATTATCTATATAAAACTAAATAAACTTTATAATTAAATACTATTAGTCTATTAGATAATCTATTAGGGTTTTAGATAATACTAATTTATATAGATTCTAATAAAATTTTATTTAACTTATTATTGAAAAGTTTTAATATCTATAAAAATTTCAAGAGTTTAGCTGAAATTAAATTAAGTACTCTATATCTAAGAGACTAAAATATTAATTATTAGAATTAAGAGAGTAGTAATACTATAAATCTGAAAAGAATCTAATCTAAAAAGTATATTAATATATTTATTAAACTTATTCTAACTATTTAAGATTATATTAGTAATTATAGATATCTAACTGTAATTATTATAGTTAGTCTTCTTCTTTAGAGTAGTAATATATATTTGAAAATATAGTAAAATAATCTAAAGGAAAGTAAAAATATACCTAAGAGTGATATTCTATATATAACTAATAAGATTAGTAAATAGAATAAAAAGTTTTATAATATTAAGTAAGATATCTAAAGTTTCCTATTCTATATTTAAAATTATATTTTCCTGGTTTTCTTTCTACTTCTGAAACTATATATTAATAGTTTACTAGAGGAGTCTAACTTAAATATATATAATAGTTATTAAGTTCTATTAAGTATAAATATCTTATAAAAATCTTAAAAATCTTTCCTATAATTAAGTAAATTCTTAAAGTTTTTTAAACTCTTAGGATTTAAAAATTAAAAATTTAAGAGAGATAGTAAATTATCTAATTTATTATTTATTAACTTAATATTACTATAAATAATTACTATAAATAACTTTACCTTATAAATAATGATATTTATATAATTCTTATTTTATAAAATTATTTAGTTAAATTATTTTTATAGTTTATAATCTGTAGGATTAGTAACTTATTAGTTATTATACTCTAGAATATTTTCTTTATCCTATTAATCTTAATTTTAATTTTTAAAATCTGAAGAGTTTCTATAATAGAATATTAGTATTTTAAATAGTTTTAATAGAAAATTATCTATATATTATTAGATTTACTATCTATATTCTTTAGTTTAATACTAAGTATCTTATTCTTAGAAACTCTAAATTAAGATATTTTAACTATATAATATATCTTATAGATAATAAAGTTAAAAATATAAGTAAAATATCTAATATAGCAGATATTAGAAGTTATAATCTTAAAGTAATAACTATATTCTTCAGTAAGAAACTTAAGGTTAAAAAATAAAATATTATCTACTGAAACTATTTAAAAATATAGCTATTAATTAGTTCTCTCTTAAAAATATTAAAAAAGCTAAATTATTACTTTAGTTTACTATATCTAGATATACTCTCTAGATATATTAGTAGTGTAATAAGGTTAGGCCTATAAACAGGCCTATTTACATAACACAAGTGGCCTCACAAGCATAAATAGCCAGGTTCATCACAGCCAGATAGAAAGAATCAACTTCTCTTCTCTCCAGAATCCAAGACCTACTATTCAGATCAGCTTGGCTTTTGGACCGTAGATCTGCGAATACAATTCTACGCTTTTAAAATATTTTTTTAATATTTTCCATCTGTTTTTACTTCTCTCAGGTTTCATAGCTAGGGGTGGTTAGTTAGTTTTAGTCTAGATAGGCTCTCTCAGTTATAGCCTATTTTAATAGTGCCTAGAGGCGGATCATTCTGCTCTCAGTCTTCAAAGTTGGAACAGAGAGACATTTCTACACTACCTTAATAAACAAACATTAGCATAACACAACAAAAATATAATATATTATCCTACTATCAAGAAAAAATATACAAATAAATATAAAAATTAGAAAGATTACTAAAAAAAGTTATTTATAAATTTATATTAGAAATAAGAAGACTGAATAATAACTATATTTATACTCTCAAAATTAGTAGATACTCTAGAGACCTAGAAAGTATTCAGAAACTAATACTTATATAACTTCACTAAATAAACTTTTACAACTTCATATTATAAAATCATTATTAGTAAGATATTTACAAACCTAGCTTACAGGCAGACTAAGAATTACTCTACTAGATATAATAGAAAATAATAATTATAATAATAATTACAGAATAATTAAGAAGGTAGTCTTACTAAGCTAATAAATGCAGCAAAATTAACCTATTTATCTAAAACCCAGTAAAGAGATAAATAAATAAACTACTTAAATACCTCTAATATAAAGAAGATAATTAAATAAAAAGGAAGACCACTATAACTTAAATACCTCCTTTTTAGAGAAGATAATATATAAGGATAGTTATATTTAGATTTTTAGATACCTCTAAAGAAAGAGAAGATAGATAATATTAGAATTACTATAAATTACTAATTTATTAAGGTCTTTAGGAAGATTAACTAGTAGCTTTATATAGAATTAAATTGAAATATTATATAATAAAAATAAAAAGATAGTAAAAGACTTTATATAGATAGTCTTATTTACTACTTTCATTAATAACAAGCAATTAGAATATTATTATTATTATTTACTATAATAATTTCGTAATGTAATGTAACCTATGTAAAATAGTTTAAAATAAAGATAATAGTCACACTAAACTTAATACTGAAGTCTCTTTCGTAATACTAACTACTACTATATTCTCAGGCTCAGTATTTGAAAGCATTTAACCTTAAGCTCTGAATATCTCAGAAAATTCAGATAACGCTCCTTCAGTTTATTCTTAATATAATAATCTAATTAGGAATCTATCTTCAGGATTTTAAGCTAAGGCTCTATCAGGAAAAGATGACATATCTGTAAATATCTTTGTAACTCTACTAATAAACTATATTCTAACTATAGCTAACTACTTAATACTAATAAAAATACTCTAAACCTAGCTTACTATAATTATTATATCTCTTTAGTCTGAAGGAGCTTCTAAGTTTATTAGTAATAATATCTCTAATTTTCTGAATAAGTTTGAATTACTAGTAGGTCTATCTTATAAGCCTGAAGTTAATATAATTAAGAAAGTCTATATATACTATACTTTACACCTTAAGAAGACTATAGTATCAGTCCTGACAGGTAAAACTACCTAGATAGAAACTAAGAAAATATTTTTAACTATATATAAACTTACAGACCTAATAGCTAATTAAAACCCTAATAAGAAGCTAAGAGCTCTTATAATTAGAAACTTACTGAAGGAAGATAACCTAGTAGGAATTATATTTCTGCTGATTATAATTAATAACCTCCAGATCTATATTACTACCTAAGGAGACCCTAAGCTGCCTAACTAGGAGCTGATACATATTACTATACGTAGAATACTTCCTAGAGCGTTAAGGGAAATAGCCTGAAACCTTTACTGCAAATTCCATAAGTTTGTTAATATAGATTGGAAGATTTTCGAAACTATATTCACACAGTAGAGAAAAGACTAGATCTTAATAAAATAACTTACAAGCTAGCTAAAGATATTAGCCTCTAAAGTTCTCTCTCTAAGCTTATTAAAAATAATTTTGATAAAACCTAAAACAGTTTAGATACCTAAGAAAGTAAAGACAGTTAAAGAAGATATTACTATAAGAGCGGAAAAATTAGTAGATATCTTTAAAAAACTTCAGGTTAATAATACTAGCCTCTCTATAAATAATTAAATATCAGTAATCTATAGTATTATCAGGCAGCAGAATAAGTTATCAGTATACACAGAGACTTATACTATATTAATTAAACTAAACTCTACTTATTCTTCTTATATAACTAATTTATAGGTCCGCAGAGGTAGTAACTTTAGAAGATTTTAATATAGAATAAGTAAAGCCTACAGTAGTTAGATACCACCCTTTAACTACTTCTATCCCTAATACTAACCTACAGATAATATAAACTACTGGTAGTATAGACAGTTAGGATATCATATAATAACCTGCAAAGCTATAATAGCCTACTAGACCTACAGTATTTACTTCTATAGAAAAGGTGCTTATTATATTAGCTACTGGGGCAACGAAGCAACATTAATACAAAACAGTATTATTAATAAAGGATGCTAGAAAGACTAGTTAGACAGAAAGATAATCCTATTCTATATTATCTAGAAATTTCAGATTTTCCTAAAAGAAGCTAAAGAAACTAATAAAATTAGACTATAATTATTCTCTAAACTTATAAAACTTATTTAGAATTATATAAGATAGTAAGCCTTAATTATAGAAGCTGATAGATAGTTTACTCAATATTAGTAAAAAAAATAAATAGAGGAAATTCATACTATATTTAATATTATAATTTCTAACTTTATTTGTATTACTATATTTAAGGATGAATCTAAAGTAGTAACTGAAGATATTATAACTACAGACAGATTAAAGCTAACCTCTATAAGATTTACATCCTATTATTATTATAAACTTTAATGGGAATTATTCGCAGGTCTAACTAATAAAGGATATTAAGCTAATTTTTCTCAGCTAGAGCTAAAAATTATTAAATTAGACTAAAATAATAAGCTAATAATAACTATAGAGAAGGTTCCTCAGGAAATACTCTCTACTAAATAAATACCTAAGTAACTAACTTTTACTATACTGCTAATAGACACTAATAATTAAGCTCTTACTTATTATATTTATTTCAAGAAAGTAGGGAAGTAAGTTTCAGTTCCTAAAGATCTACTTCAAAAAGCCTAACTAGTATATACTTAAGTAAGTTATAAGTTTACCTAGTTAGTTATAAAAGATTACTAAGAGAGCTAGTAGATAAAAGAAATTTTTATTTCAGCTGAGGAGGAATTCACAGATATATTCAATAAAGTTAGTAATAAGGAGAATGTAATTCAAGCATAAATTAATTAATAGAACTATCAGTATATTACTGAACTAACAAAACTATAGTCTAATAACAAGAAAGATATACTAATAGTTTTATTATCTAATTTGCAGACCTAATCAGCATTAGTCACTTAAGTCTATAATATAGATATTAAAGTTATAAATACTATAACAGAGTTAGTTAAAACTATAGAGAGTATAATTATAAACTTCGCTATAGTTTATGATTTTATGATGACTCACTTCTAGGTTAATATTTAATTCACAGACCCACGGAACCTAAAAATTCGAGGAATTATTAATACTAAATTAGTAATTAATATTATCTCTAGAAACTATATCTAGAAAGCTAATCTGTTTAGATGTGTCACACTTATACGTCTGGGATTATAAAGTATTATAGATATTAAATATACTATAGACTTCTAAGGAGTAATAATAGAGAATATCTATATTAGGAGTTATTATATCCCTAATATAGAGTTCTTTATTACGCTATAAGGGACTATTATAAAAGATTTAGTCCTGAGTGTACTATTTATTATTAAGATATATATGATATTCTAGTATACTCTAAACTGGATAGTCAGCTAGATTTAGTCTGGGAGTATTTAACTGAATATTCTATTATTATTTTATATATATAACTTAACTGCTAAGTTTCAAGATATTATACTAGACTCTTTAAACTTTAACTGCATTCAGTATATATGCTCTCTTTTTCTTTCTGTAGGGGAGGGAAACTAAAAGTTACTATCGAGACCTGTAAATTAATAGTTAGTAAATAAAATATAGAAGAAGAAAACTAGTATAAAGTAGTAAATAAAATAGATCTTAATCCTTAAAAGCTACCTCCACTACTAAAATTCAATATACTAAAAGATATTAAAGAATTATTAGACGATAATAAAGAAGTAATTATAATAATAGATGAGACTGATAAAGAATTTAAGGTAATTTTAGAAGTTTTAATCTAAAAGGTAATTAAACTAAGGATAGAAAAGATTTGCAGTATTATTATATCTCTAGGAAATTATAGTCTAGAATGTTTATCCTGTAAAGGATAGTATTCTTATAACTTTCACAGACTTCCGAAATATAAATAATAAGTATATATAAGAGATTTTAAGAGATAGAGGAAATCCTATTATAAGGAATAAAATATAGTAGAAGCAGTAGATATTATTTTCAAAAAGAGGAGGGAGATATAGTAAGAAGAAATAGTAGTAACTAACACCCAGAACAGACCTATAGAAAACATTAATATTATATATAAAATAAAAGATAAAAAGATCCAGCCTATAGATAATATACTATCAGATAGGTTAACACCAAAAGGAGACTCAGAATAAAAGTTAAAAGTATAAGAAGAAGCAAAAAAGAATATTACTAATAACTTCACAGTCTAATTTGTAGATATAATTATACTAAAGTTTTCAAATATTCACTCTAGAGAACGCTTAACACTAGAGAGATTACACTTAATCCTAAATAAACTTAATTATCTACGCACCTTAGAGAAAAAACTTCTAATAGAGATCTTAAAAGTAAGAGAGAAAATACTAATCTGGAATTTCAATTATTATAGAAAGATACTAAACTCTATTATACTACCTCAGACGATTAAGATAATCCCTCATAAAATATAGCAGACTAGGTTAATTTCTATCCTAAAAAACCTAATAGAGGATATTCTTAAGATCCTGAGAGTATATATTCAGAATAGTATACTAGAATATAGCTATATTACTTATAGAAACTTATTTTTCTTAGTATAGAAGAAAGATAGTAAGATACAACTAATTAACTTAGTAATAAAAATCAATATAGTTACTATTTAAGATATAGAGCTTCCTCTAGAAACTAACAAATTTTCAGAAAACTTTAGTATATATAAGCTATTATCACTTTTAGATATCTTTTCTAGATACAACCAAATTCCCTTAGACCCTAAGAGCAGAAACTTAACAATATTCACCACACTACTTAGACTTCTCTAATATTATATCCTTCTAATAGGAAGTATAAACTTAGTTACGTAGTTTATGAGAATTATAATAAAGATTCTTTACAATTTGATTTCTTATTACTGCAAGACCTTCCTGGATAATATTATAATTAAAAAGCTAATAATAACTTACAACAAAAAAGATAACCTATATTATTCCAGTATTCGCAGATATATTCTAGAATATATTCAGAATATTAATAAAGTTTTAATAAATATCAAACTTACAGAATATATAATTATAATTATAAAATCTTAATAGATATAATAGATAATCATAATAGTTAGATATATTTATAGAACTTATAAAAGACAGCCTGAAGAGTTAAAAATTATAAAGATTAAGGAATAGAAATGCTATAGCAGTATATTAGAAATATAATCCTTCCTCAGTATTATAGTATTTTATTGAGGATAGATCTAAGATTATTCCACTATAGTAAGGCTACTTAATAACTTACTGAAGAAGAATATTTCCTTTTAATAGGAATAAGAGTAGATCACTACTATAAAATAACTTAAAAATAAACTTTATAGCTCTCCTATACTTATATCTATTAACTATAACTTTATAGGTAGCTAAATATACCTAGCAGTAGATACTAGTAGTATTAATTAGGAAGCTATACTTAGATAATTTATTAAGTAAAGATAAGTTATTACTTACTTTAAAAGTAACTTATTTATAGATGCAGAACTTAACTATAATATTAGTAAGAAAAAGTTTTAAGGAATATTAAAGATACTGAAATGCTTAAGAAACCACCTCTATAGGCGATACTTCTTATTAAAAACTAATATTAAAACTCTTATTACTTAGCTTAATAATATTACTTCTAACTTACCAGAAGTATTAGTAATTTATTAGATATTTTAGATCAGAATATTTAACTTTAAGATTAAGTATATTAGTAGAGTAGCTAACTCTGTAGCTAACAGCTTTTCATGAAAACTATCCAGACTATCTAACTAAGATAATAAATAAGGGGAGGGTAATATTAATAACTAGATTGATATATAGATCTTCTTTGCAGACGCAGTAACTAGAAGCTTTTTCGAAAAAGCATACACTATAGGAGATAATTAACATATTAAAAAAGTATTTAACTTGGAAGCTACAACAGATAGAATTAGCTAAATCGATAAAGCTTTAATATTTCCAGTAGTAGTATTAGACTATTTACAGACCTAGTTAAGAGAGACTAAGTAAATAACTTATTACCTATTAATATTAAAGAGGCCACCTAGAATTAATCCTAACTAATTTAGAACTTTCAGGCAGAAAACTTTAATATTCTAATTATAGAATAAGCTACTATTTACCTAACTAATACTATTTTATATGATTCCTTAATATATTACTAATAAGGAAAAACTATAGAGATAATTAATAGTAATTATATATAATAAAAGTAGCTATTAAAAATAAGAAGTTATCTATAAGAAGTTAGTAGATTAAGATTATTAACCTAATATATATAAAGATATATGGGAGGTAGTAGAATATTATTTAGATTATTAGATATAGAGAGTATATAAGATAGAAGATCTCTATAGTTTCATTACTCCTTAGGAACTTCTATTTAACTATATCTAATTAGATATCTAGAGAGTAAGAAAATAGTATCTTATTAAGGTAAGAAATATATTTACAGGCTAGCTAGAAGCCTAATAGCTTCTGTAACCCACTTTAAAAGTAATTATGAAGTTTCTATAGGAAGAGATTATTATACGCTACAGTTTTTATAGAGTCCTTATAGTAAATAAAAAGCTAGAAAATAAGAAGTATATTATTAAGTTTAATAAGTAATATAGCCTAAAGCGTAAAGTCACCTCAGCCTATAACCTATAAACTAATAAAGTAATTAAAGTTAGATATTAACTAATTACTTACGTACTATTAGTATAGCTATAGAGTAATAGTAGTAAAAATCCCTAACTCCTTCTATTAGCTACCTTATTTGCAGACTAAATAATAGTTAGAATATTAATAAAATTCACACTATTCTATTTAAAATATAGATATAAAGTAGTTATACTTATTAAAATACTTATACTAATATAGAGGATACTAGACTAGGTGTCAGTAAGAACATTAAAAGAAGAAATAAATATAAGAATTTATATTTTTATATAATTAGATAAGGATAGAGAGAAGGTAGTAATAATAATAGCTAATTAACATAAAAAAGTAGTAGAAAATCTTAATAAATTAAGAGGGAATATACTATAGGATAAATAACTAGAACCTAATAATATAGTTTTAGTTTATAATATTAAGTAAGTAATTAATAAATCCTTAGATAGAAAGTTTAAATATAGATAAATAGGCGCCTTTTAAATTTATTTAAAGATACTTAATATTTCTTCCTACAAACTTAAAACCTTATCTAGAGAGGAAATTGCTAGAGTAATATATAGAGGAAATAGGTTAAGGAAATTTATATAAGTTCCTTAAGAATATTAGGAACCTTCAGATCTAGATATTTACAGATCTAATCTAGAGAAAAAATTAGTAAAAGTCTTTCTAGCCTAGAGAGAGCTTATAGTTAATAAGGAGGAAGAAGAGGAAGAGGAGGAAGAACTTATAGTCCCGGGCGAGATTAACGATAATACCTTAGTAGGACTAATAACTTAATAAAAAGAATGCCTATTAAGTATTAAATATATAGTAGAGAAGATACTTTAGGATCCTAAGTTTAAGATCTAAATCCCAGTAATAACCTTATCCTTAAAAGCCTAATATTAGGATATAATAGTTTAATAATATATATATAGTAACTTTAACTTACAATTTTACCTTAGATAGTATAAGTATTCGCAGGTTAAATTAAGTAATAGAAGTATAAAAGGAAAGATACTTCACTTTTAATAAACCTGAATAATTATAATAGACGCCCACTTTTTATACTGTAAGGTAGACTTAACATTTTTTAAATAAGCTGGATATAATAATTTATATTCTTTAAATTAGCATATTCATAAACTCAGTATAATAGCTAATACCGTCTATTAAGATTTCTAAACTTAATATAGCCAGAATAATAATAAGTAGCATTCATAGGTAAACTACTAAGTTATAAAACCTATTATTTTTTTTTCTTAAGAGAGATATATAGAAGCTTCCAGTTAATAAGATATAACCTGGAACCTTAGGGAGGGAAGATAACTCTACTCGCAAAAAAGATATTATACTAAAGAATGAAAATATAATATACACTTATTACCAAAAGGATTTCCTTATTTATTTCTTTTTTTCTTTCTTCTAGTTTTTATTATTTCATTTTCCTATCTATAATAACTAGATATATTCGCAGACCTAATAAATAATAACTATCTTATTTCCCTTAAAGAAATTAATAATATAAGTAAAAGAGTTTCTTCCTCTAGCCCACCAGGAAGCATTACTCTTAAACCAAAAATCGATACTTCTCAATAAGAATAGAATAGCATCACTAGGGTCGCGGTAAATACCCAGCGCCAGACTTTACAACAATTACTCCTCAGATATCTATTAAAGATTTGCAGACCTAATCCGCAAAGAAAATAATTAGTATATTACATTTAAGCTCCCTGGATATGATAGAAGTTAATAAGATTTCAGCATCACCCAACATCCAGCCGCTAAAGCCCAGAACGCCTAAACCACAAATAACTCCAAAACCTCATCACACGCCAAGGAAAGATATTCGCAAATCTAACAAAACTATAAGTATTACTTTAAGGTGTAATATAAAGATCTAGTAATATAGTTCTTCCAGATAACTAATATAATTTATATAACTAGTTATCAGCTAGCTATTAAAAACGTTAGTTTCTATAAAATATTCACTACTACTATATCCTAATTACCCAGCTAGAATAGACTTTATATCTATTAGATATTATCTGAGAGACTAATTTATAAATTAACATATAGATTAGTAGTAATAAATTTTGCAGAATACTCCTTAAGGATCTACTGATTATTCCTTTTCTCACTCTAAAACTTAGAAAAGATAGCCTCACTTTATATAGAGCCTTAAATAGGATTAATAGGAAAAAGATCATAATAATTAATATTATCTTGAGAGTTGCTATATATAGGGAAATTACTAATAACTACTATACCCTAGTTAGAGAGAATTATAATATTATAAATAGATTTCTTTTATTTTAATTAAGTTTATTATATAGAAGCTTAAAATAAGCTTAAGGGGAGGATTATAATAGGATTAAGCCTGTAAATAAGCCTATTTACATAATATAAGTAGCCTTATAAATATAAATAGCCAGGTTCATTACAGACAGATAGAAAGAATTAACTTCTCTTCTCTCCAGAATCTAAAACCTACTATTCAGATCAGCTTAGCTTTTAGACTATAGATCTGCAAATGCGATTCTACACTTTTAAAATATTTTTTTAATATTTTCCATCTGTTTTTACTTCTCTCAGGTTTTATAGCTGGGGGTAGTTAGTTAGTTTTAGTCCAGATAGGCCCTCTCAGCCATAGCCTATTTCAGTAGTATAAATAATAACTTATTATAAATTCTAGTTTTTATTAATAAAATAGTAGAGAACTTTAAGGAGAGAATATTTAAAGTTAGAAGTATTCTAGATATTAATTATAAGTGAGATTCTCTTATTCTTAAGAAGTAAACTGAGAAATAATAACTAAATCCTTAAGGTCTCAGCTGATAGTTATTTAGATAATATTAATCAGTTTAGTAGATTATAGCTAGGTTATAGAAGTTAGTAAAACTATTTAAAAAAGTAATTATAAATAATATTTAATAATAAATTAGCCCTTATTACTAAATAGATAAAAGCTTATTATAAAGTATCTATATAATTACTAGATAAAATCTAAATTTAATTACTATAAATAATTACTATAAATACTAAAAAAGGTTACTTATAATTATTCCACTAATAAGTAAATTATCTAACTGAATTTAATTATATAGCTTCAGAATATAAATCTTAGAATACTTTAATATAATACTTATACTACTTAATTTAATATAAGGATAGACTAGTATTTTATAATATTATTTATATAATATTACTAGTTACTTAGTAGTTTAAGAGAATATATAAATAAACTTATTCTAAATTAGTATTTTAATACTAAATTAGAATACTTCTGTTTAGTTAAGATATTCCTTAAGGAATTCCTTACTTTATAGTAGATATTAACTATCTAAAATTTAAAACTTATATTATTAGAGAGTTTACTAAAAAGTATTAAACTAACTGAGGAGGTTTACTATAAAAATAATAAAATTATAGTGAATATAAAAATTAGTAATATATAGAAGATCTAAACTATCCTCTAGATTAGTATTAAGTAGAGATTATAATATCTTAGAAATAGTAGAGATAGCTTTTTAATATTCTATTAGAATTATAAAATAGTAATTACTATAATATTTATATTAATTAACTTAAATATAGAATATAAAATATAAATTAGGTTTTAAGATATTATAAGGTTATATTTAATAATTATTTATAGTTAGATACTTTAATATAAACTTTATATTTATTAAATTATAATTTCTATAAAAAAAACTTATTTTAATAATTATTAAATTTATTTTCACACTTATATTTATTATTATTATTAAATTAATATTATACCTCCAGAAATTTTATTATTACTCTTAGTAGAAGTTAGAAAAATACTAATACTTAGATATATAAATATCTATTTATCTAGTTAGATTACTCCTTCTAGCTTTAAACTTCCTCCTTTCAGATAAAAATCAAATATAAACTAAATTAGGTTTACTATAAAAGTAGTTATATAAATAAGTTTAGAATATCTATTAAAACTACTAAATAAACTAAAAATAGCCTATAAGAAACTAGTAATTATTATATTACCTAAGAAGAAAAAATGATAGTATCTAGAAGGTAAGAATATTTAGTTATTATTATATTAACTTTATCTAATAAGTTAGCTTATATTTTACGTGAGATTAGGAAACTTTAAAAAATAACTAACTTCCTTATTCTAAAAATATTATTTAGGTAGCTTATATATGAGATTATATAGTTTCTACTAAATTATACTTAAAAGGAGTTTAAAATCTAATTTACTATATTTTATATATTATAAGAAATTACTAAAGATTACTTTATTATATTATTCCTAAGTAAATATATTTTTAAGGAAATAAAGTATTTATTAATTTATCTAGGTATAAATCTCTATATAATTTATATGAAATAAGTTACTTTACTGAAGAAGGATTTTAATTTATTAAAAAAAACTATTAAAGAATATTTAGAGTTTTTAGTTTAATTAAAAATTAAGATTTCTACTGATTACTATAATTAATTATTATAAAATAATTATTCCTAACTTATTTTCCCTATTCTATCTCTTTTATAATCTCCTTAATAAAAATAAAATCTAGTTTAACTATTAAGCTTTAGGTTTCCTACTTATACTTATCTTAAGATATAGAGAATATTTAAGATAGGATTTAGAGGTATAGGTAGAGTGGGATATACTCTATATTTCTCTTAAAGCTTTTCTCTATCTCCTCAGTAAATTAGTTAATTTTAATAAGATTAATATCTTATTATAAGGAAGTAAAGCTAGAAAGGATAATTTAAGCTAATTTTAGCTTACTACTATAAACCTTTTAAATTATATTTAGAAGAGTAAGCTTATAGTTAATAATATAATAGTAGCTATAAGTTATATAGAGGTAACTGGGAATATTAAAGGCAGGGTAGTATTTAAGCTTAAAAAACCTAAAATAATTAGTAAATATTCTATAATATTTTAATATTATTTACTTTTTTACTTTATAGTTTAAGGATAGAGATTTTACTAGTATACTGGTAGTTTTCTAGTATTTTATAAGTGTGAAAGGCTGGACCTAAGCTTATTTAACTGGAAAGTAGTATAAAATACTGTTTATTTAAAACTAAGGAGTAAAAAAGAAACTTTTATAGGTATATAGAAAAGTCTGCATATATAATACTATATAGAGCCTACTGGGGCCCCACCCAGGCGAGGAGGTTAGCTTTAGATACCTAGATACAACTCTAGCTGGATATCTAGATATAGTCTATAATATTACCTCCCTCCTCTCTAGCCGCCACCCAGTTAGAAGCTATAGGCTGGGTCTCTATTATTATCTATAATCAGCCTATATATTACTTTATACTACTTTAGGGTTACTATATCTATAATAATATTAATAAGCTTCTATATAAAGTTTATATATCCTTCTTATTTAATATGGATTTCTTATTAGTATCTTCTCTCTACTTAATATATCCTCACAGTAAGAATACTTTTAACTAGCTATTTAACCTTCCTATTATTATCCACTAGTAGTAGCAGCTAGCTATTAACTATAACCTACCTAGGTAGCAGATTAGTAGTAGCTTTCTAGAGTAAATCTATATAGAATTATAGGTAAATAAACTCTAAAGTATCCAGCTTTATAATATATAGTAAAAAGATCTTCACTATTATATACTTATAATATAGTTAGGTTAGGTTTCAGCTTAACTTTAGTAACTTATAGTTAGATATATTTAACTATATCTTATTACTAACTTAATATTAATCTATAAGAAACTGGGTTTTATTTGCTTAAGCTTCTAATCTCTACTAAATAGTAGTTATCTCTATATAGATATATATTATTACTAACTATATTCTCTTAACTAATTAGTAGATTATAGTTTCACTACTACTAGATAGTTCTATATACTCCTTAGCAACTAGAATAAAGTTAATATAATATTTATAATCTATAAAGAAAAATATAGTCTCTATTATATTATACTATTAGTTATAGAAAGCTAACTATATAATAAGCAGTAGGTTATTCTAATTATCCTGAGACTAATAGGTAAATATCCTTAAAATTATTTAGATCTCCTAGTTATACTATTTTATAATCCTATTAGTCTATAGATAGTAACTAATACTTAATAGGTATATAATATCTATTAATTTATAGAATTCCTTCTAGAAGTAACTTACCTAGTTAGACTCTCTATTACTTATAATAGAGTATAGTATTCTATAGAATCTATTATAGTAACTAAGAAACTATTAAGTATATACTTCCATTTTTATTATATTTATTTCTTCTAATATAGGAATTTTATCTAGTTAATTAATAATAACCTAGAGGTAATAGCTACTTTATCCTTTTATAGGGGGTAAATTAGTAATAAAGTCTATTAATAAATTAGAATGTAACTAGTTAAATACTAATAGGAACTTTAGGAATTCCTTTTTAGCTTACCTCTAGATATAAATATTCTTATATATATTATAGTTATATATAAATTAGTAGATACTCTATAACTATCTAGACTAGTAGAATTATTAGCTTACAATCTCTAGTATATTATTATATTTTAAGTAGTCTATAGGGGAGGAATTATATAATTTCTATATTAATTTAATCTTAAGCTTATTAAGGAAGCTATTATTCTCTTTACTATTTAGTACTTAAAGTTTCTCCCTAAAAGTAAGTTATTCTAGTATATTAATAATATATTTAGTAATCTAGATTTTAATATAGAAGTTAGGAGGAAAGTTATACTCTCCCTACTAGACTATTATAAAAATCTATTAGTATAAAGAATCTCTCTCAGTAATATAATTTTATATCTCTTATAGGTTTAGTTTTCTTTTAAAAATCTAAATACTAATAATATTTATATATCCTACCTGAGGCTCTATAGGGATAGTAATATTTAGGATAACTAATATTACTTATTCCTATTACCTCTTATTATTCTACTTTTTAGAGGTATCCTATTCCCTCTGGGAGAGAATATTAGAAGCTAGTATTTAGACGTCTAGTTAGTATTTAAAATAAAAATTATACTGAAATAACTTCTCTACTTACTAACTCTACTTCTCTATAAGTTATTATTTTTTTATAAAATATTTAAGGTCTTTATAGTTAGTAAGGACCTTAAACTTCTTAGTATTTTATAGTCTCACTCTCTATACCTATAAACAGACTAGTATTATAAGGAGTTCTTTATTATAGATTAGGTAATTAAATTCCATAGGGGTTAGGCGTTAGGAGTAGAAGGCTACTAGATACTTCACTCTAGCTTTATTATCTTAGGTTAATATACCTCCTAGAGTATACTTTAAATAGTCTATCTCCACTATTATTAAAATATTAGAATTAAATATCTATAGGATTAGTTTTATAGTGAAAAGTTATTTTAGTGTGAGGAAAATTTCTTACTATTTTAATCTCTAGTTAAAGGAAACTAACTTTTAAGTTAGGTAATTTAAAAGTTCCATAATAATGTTATACTAAAATATAAAAACCTTATAATAGTTTATAAATTTAAAGAAACTATAAATATCTTTCAGTAAGCTGGGGGGAAGCTAATTAGTAATAACTTCTAACTTCTTAGGATTATAAGAGAAGCTCTTTCTAACTAATATAATAAACTTAATATATTTAACTATATTAACTAAAAATTTACATTTCTTAGGATTTAACTTAAAGTCTATATTAGTAAGATAGCTAAATATCTAGTAGATCTTCTTCTTATACTCTTTTTATAAGTTACTAATATAAATAAGGATATTATTAATATATACTATAATAAAGTTATCTAGGAATTATTATAGGTAACTATTAATATACTATTAAAATATAATAAGAGTATTAGTAAGTCTAAAAGAATATATTATCTATTTGAAGAAGTTATAATATATTTAAAAAGCTATTTTCTCCTGATCTATTTTATTAATTCTGATCTTATAGAATATAGTAATAATATTAAGTTTAGTATATTAGTAGGTAGTAATAATCCTCTAGAGGGTTTCTAATATAAGGAGGAGGAGGTAATAATCTTTCTTCATAATTATATTAAAAGCTCTATAATTTATATAGAAGTATATTCCTCTACCTAGCTTTTTTATAAAGAGGATTAGGATACTAATAGAGAAGTTACTTACTTTAATAAATTTCTTATTAAGTAAATCCTCTAGAGTCTTTTTAAATACTAGAAGCTTTTTCTATAATATACTATAGAGGAGTCTCTATAGGAAGTTTAGTTTCTATCTTTTATTATTAGGGATTAATAGGATATAGTAGTCTATTCCTAGTTAGCTAGGGGGTAGTTAGTATACTGAATCCAGATAGAAAAGATCTAGGAATTCCTTTAAGATATTTATAGAGATATAATCTCTTAAGTTTACTTCCGCCTTTAGGGTTAATATTTTCTTAATATCTACTAAACTAATAGATATAATCTAGTAGGAACTTAGTATCTCACTAGTATACTATATAGTATACTAATAGATAAATATAAATAAATTAGTATTAAGTAGCTAAACTGACTGGATCTTTTTAAGTTATACTAACTTATTTTAATATTCTAAATATACTATTTTACTACTTTTCCTGTATATTATCTATTAAACTTTAGTATTATAGATAATATAATTATCCTCTATTTATAGCTACTTAAGATATAAGAGTAACTATAAACTCTCTATAATATAGATATAGATCTTCTATATATCGCTACTAACTTCTAAAATCAGGATAGTTATCCTCTAAGTATTACTAAGTGATAACTTAATAGTATATCTCCTTATCTATCTTTTTAACTTATTAACTAGTAAGAAATAAAGTTTCTTTATAAGGAAAATATTAATAATAATATAAATATTATAACTTATATTAATAAATATATTAATAGAGTAACTTCTATTAATTCTAACCTAAATAGTAGCTAACTATTAGTTACTTACCTATTCCTTTTCTTATTATTTCTCCCATCTTATTACTTCCACTTCAGTTAGCTTCAGAATCTAACTTCACTCTAGAGTTACTTTTTTTCTGAATTCTTACTATTACTAAGTAGAGTAATATTATCCTCCTAGTTATCTCTAGTGTAATCTAGAGTAGCTATAGCTTTTACAACCTTTATACTAATTTTTTTATACTTTTAGGCTTTATAGTTCCTACAGATATAACCTTTCTTACTATATTTAAAATATCAGTAAATATCCTAATAATCTTTAGAATATTCCTTAAGAATAAAAAAGAAGCTATTAAAACTCTAATATTATTATTACTTCTTAACTATTCTAATTATTATAATATTACTCTCTATATTATAAGTAGTAAGTCTCTAGTAAGGTAACTAATAATATACTAATACCCTCTTAATATATTTAAGCTTCTAAGCTATATCTTAAATTTTAAATAACTAAAATTTATACTCTATAAGAAAGTTAATTATAATAAGTAACTTCTTAAAGCAGGAGAGTAAAATAGTCTCTAGTAGGAAAATCTAGATTATATCTAGTTATATATACCCTCTAGTATTAGTTAGAATCTTTTTAAATTAAAATAGAAAAGTATTTAGGTATTTATTTTTTTTCTATCTGAAATTCTATAGTTAAATAATAATATAAGGCTAACTATTAGAATCTAGGTAAGTTCTATCTAGGTAACCTATAAAATTATTTAGATTATAGGAGTTCTCTAGTATTTCTACTATATAAAAGGTTTTAACTACCTACTAAGGACTAGAGTCTAAGTAGGAGTTAATTAAATACTAGTATTCCTAATTACTATTAAAGAAATAATAGTTAATCTTAAGTTTAACCTTTATCTGTTAGACTTACACTTAATATTCCTTCTACTTACCTGAAAACTTTAGAGGTAGGAGAAGAAGCTTCCTCTAATAATTAGCTACTAATAGAAATATAGTAATATTATTAACCCTAAAAGCTATTATCTTAATAAATATTATTCTAGAGGTTACTAGAGCATTCTAGTGTAAGCTAGAAGTATCTATTATAATAGCTACCTAGAGGTTACTACTTACTATAATATCTTATTTCACTAACTTATATAAAAACTTATATGAGAATAGCTACAGCACCTATTCTGCCGTGTGGCCGTTCTGGCTTATATAAGGCCCAACCGGCCTATTTATACGTATTCGAGCGTTCTATTCTAGGTTAAATAAATCATACTTTTTAATAACCTACATTCAGACTGTATACTATACTATTTATTTATCATAGTTATAAGCCTAACTTTATTTAATTATCCCCTAAACTCCTATTAATTATTTTAGCATAAAAAAACAAATACTTTTTCAGATCTATCATAACTATTCTAATATATCATTTTTAACTGCTAGTAGCTTTAACACTAAGATTAAGCTATCTAATAGTACTAATTTCAACTAGTAGTATATTACTTTTCGATTTTATGTAACTAGCTGAGATATTTAGAAGTACCTTAATCTAGATATTATACTAACTATCGATATTATGAAACTACTTAATCTACTAAATTTCGACACTTAGCTAGCTATAGAAAATACTACTTGAGAAACTAAAAATTTAGACTTATATATAGTTGAGACTATAGGTATTTTTAACTACTACTCTACAGATCTTAAACTTTAAGTAGTTTATAAATCTAACTGTAAGAATATTAAGAAATACTGTAACGCAATTTAGATATAAGTGGATATAACTATTAATAATAATCTTCTTACGCCAGCTTAAATAAAACTTCTCAATAATAATAATATATCTCTTTAAGTATTCCTCAAAATTTTGAAATATTAATACACCCAGAATGAGTTAGTTACATAATAGAGAGTCTAAGCAGAATATAAAAGAATCCTGGAAAAAGCTAATTCAAATATCTCCACTTCAGCTTAATATAATAAGTAGTATATAATTTACCTTTAAGTAGTCATATTCAACATCCCTAAAATCAAGGGCATACTTACGGTTAAAAAGTAGCTTTAAGTGCTCAGCTACTATATTACATCCAGTTAAGCTTCTAGATATTACTAGAAGGTAATTAAGAATAAGATTCTTAACCTGCTAATTATCAGTCTAACTTAATATAGAGAGATTTTCACCTCCCTAATATATATTAATAAAAATTCAGCTAAAAGCTAAGTTAAAATGCTGCTTATATTAGCCACTCTCACAGAGAGATTAGATAATATAACTTAATCAAAACCGAAATATCTATATAACTAGAGACAGCACTTATATCCACTTAAGGATTATAGATATATTAAATATACTATTACTAACATTTATAGTTAATTTCCTAATATTTATATATTATTTACCACTTAAAATATAATGATTAACAGAATTAATAACTCTAAATTATATAGACTCCACCAGAAGCTAGTTAAAAAGGGATAACTTAATAATAAAAGTTACACCACTAAAGCTAAAAAGCTATCCTCAGATAATTCTAAAGCTAAAATAACTTCCTTAAGTAGTAAATCCAGTAGAAGCAGTCAGTACCCCTCAAACTTAATATATATTAATATTAATCCCTCTCTTCTCAAATAGTTAAATACTAATATACCTCTAAGTATTTCTTCCACTACTTAAGAACCTTACCTACTTTCAGTAAGTATAGTCTTTAATAGTTATAAAATAGTTTATATTACTAATTCTATAATATTATTTAAAAAAGGATTTTTTAAGTTAAGTTAGGAGATAGATATAGTTTAGTATAGCTTAGCTAACTTTCCAATTATCAGATAAGGTAAGTATGTAATTTAGAATATTCTTAATAGTCTAAAAGGAAAGAATACACTTAATTTAACGTTAGATAATATTACTTATATTAAAGATTTTTATATTAATATTATTTCAGAAGCTTTACTCCTCGAAAGAATTAAGATCTAGTATATAGAACTTAACTATATATTTAGATATAGGTTACTCTACTGCTCTATTGTAATAAGATAGTTACTTAGAAAGTATAACCTTATCTTTCTTGAATATAAACCACTTTCTAACTACTTAACAGTCTATTTAAATGCTTCTAGTATAATCTCAGAGTCACCTTATATTCTACTATCATAACTTCAACCTTCAGTATCTCTACTAGATAATAAATCTAATAATATCCTAACTTAGTATCTTTATATAAGCTACCTTAGTCTTAATACTCTTAAGTGTCTAATATTTAATACTTAGAGAGTGAAGATTACAGACTTAAGGTAATTAGACTGTTTACATTATATAGAAGCTTATTCTTAATAAGTTATTTCTAGATAACTATCTAAATTATATTCAGTTCACCTATTTTATAGAATCTCCTGGAATTTATTTTACTTTCTTAGGGTATATATAAATAATTTATAGACGCTTATTATTAAAGATAAGTTCTTAAGCTTACTCTTCGTATTTACTCTTATAGATAAAACTTATAACTTAGTTTATTAAGTAATTATAATATTTAAAAAATAGGTTAAGTATTAGAGAGGTTTCTTAATTTATAAGATTCACTAGAATATTAAGTAAACTATAATAATAATTAATAGTAAAATAGATTATTAAACCTAAGTAAAAAAGCAAAGTATCGATCTTAAGCTATCTCCCTCATATATAAAAAAACTAGTTAGAATAAGTAAGTATGTAGGAAAAAAACTAATAACCTAAAGAATTAAGATATAAAAAGCTGCAGAACTACCATCTAAACTATAGGTAGAAATAATTTAAATGGTAGTAGTATTATATAATATATCTCTAAATACTTAAAATAACTAGAAGTTACTATATAAAATTAAAGAAACTTAATTCAGATAGTATTTTTATTAGTAAGTTCCAGAATATGCTCTAAGTTTATATTAAGATTTACATCCCTATTAGGGATAGATTTACATTTATAGATATTAAGTATACCCACTTAAGAAACACTATAAATAAAGTATTTTAAAAAAGTTATTTAAAATTAAATTAAGAAGATATATTAGATACCTAGTAGGATACGTTCTAAATACCTATAATCTCTATAAGATCTAAATTCCCTACTTTTATAAAGTTATTATTATTTAGAATATTAAATTTAACAAGAAGAAATTCTACTTAAAATATAACTTATATAAAGTATTTACTAAAAAAGTTATAAAACTCCTAATTAAACTGATCACTAAGGAGGAAGAAGACCTTATTCTTAAGATACTTAGAGAGTTTAAACTAGAGAGAATATTTACTGAAAGATCCTTTCTTCCACTAGTAGCTTCTATAGTATTAGAGGTAGCTTAAGATATTAGGTTAAACTCTAACTTAATCTTAAAGACTAATAAGAGAGGTTTAATAACGTCTAAACTAACCTCTAAACTAATAGGATTAATATAGATAGCTAAAAATTGGGATTTAGAAAGTATACTAACAGCTAGAAAACCAGATAGTATACTTAAAGTACAGAATCTAGCTAGCTAAGAGGGTGAACCTACTTTAAATTAGGAGGCTAGAAGTAATTATATTAGGATCCTAGTTCAGCTAACTTGGGGCAGACTAAAATGCAGCTCTTAACCTCAGAACTCTGGGATTTTAACAGCCTAGGAGTCAGGCTAATAATATAGAAGTAAATAATAACAGAAACTTAAACTTAAAATTAATATTAATAACTATATAATATTCTTAAAAAAATATAATAGTAGTATCTTATACCTTATAAAGTATAAATAAAACAGTTTCGCTAGTATCTATCTACCTAATTAGTAATAAAAACTTAATAGTAATAATTTCAGTCTTTTAATAGTTTTCCTTATTATTTAAAATACAGCCCTAAAAAAGAAGGATCCAGCTATATAGATTTAAATATATCTCAACTAACTAATAGCATCTCCTAAGACCTAGAAAGATATTACTAACCTACCAGAACCCCTCTAAATATCCTTTATTAAAGTAGTAAAAGCTAAAATTATAAAATTAAAGGAAAAGGGCATTTAGCAAGAAATAGATCACCAGGACGCAAAATTAAAACCCCTACCTTTAAAGTAGGTTTTTACCTATAAGATAGATACTAACAGTTTCCTAGAATAATATAAAGCAAGGATTTACATATATAGAGATATATAACCAGTCGATCCACTACAAACTATATACATAGTAACACTAGCTGCTTAAACTTTTTAAGTAGCTATAGTAATTATAATATAATTTAACCTTAAAATCTTTTAGTTTAATATTATTAATATATTTCTTAATATTATAAGGAATCTAAATAACCCTCTAATAATAATTAAACTACCTAATAGATTTAAAGTTACAGGGAGGTACACAGAGCTTAAATAAGCTTTTTATAGACTTTAAGATACACCCCTTCTGTAATATAAAGTTTTCTATACTACACTAAAATCTCTAGATCTTATTCCTTACTTAAAAGAATCTTATCTATTCAAAAACCAGAGTTTAACTATTTATATCCTCTTCTATATAGATAACATTCTTCTCTTATACTATAAGGCAGCCAAAAAAGAGGTATTCAATATTATTACCAGTATAAAATAAGTATATAAGCTAAAAAAACAGAATCCAGTAGAGTACTTTCTGGGAGTTTAAATAATCAGAAATTATAAACATCAGAAAATTTACTTAGTTCATAATATATATATTACTAAAATCGCCAAACGTTTCAATCTCAAACATAGACTAATACTAATAACACTACTTCTAACAGTATCTTTTATTATAAATCCTAATTAAGTAACGCTAAAAGAAATTTATATATATTAGACTAAGGTTAGTTTAATTCTCTATATATTAATTATAATATAGCTAGATATCTTATATACCTACTCTCTCCTGTTAAGATACCTTATAAACCCTTCTTAAACGTATTAAGATGCTATAGACTATATAATTCAGTACCTCTATAGGATAAGATTCCTAGTACTTTAGTTTAGAAACTCAGAGAGTATAAATAAGATACCTCAAACACTCTTAATTACTAGAGACATTTCTTTTACAGATAATAAAAACACTCAAAAATCAAGTTATAACTATATTATTACTCTATTTAGAGAACCAATCTAATAGAAAGCTACTTAATAAAATATTATTACAATATTAACCACTAAAGTAGAACTTCTCAGTTTTAAATATATTTCAAAAGAAACTATAACTCTAAAGAGACTATTTTAAGATATAAAGTTAGACCTTAGAGACATTTAGAGAGTCTATTATAATAACCACTAAACTATCAGACTGATAGTCTTAAATAGTAAGTATCTATCTACCAGGTTTTAATATATAGATATTTAATAAATATAGCTATATTAAGAATACTTAAAAGGAAGTTTCAAGATTATCTATATACCTATAGATATAATACCAGTAGATAGACTCACAAAAAACTTAACTTAAGTAAAATTTAAATAATTCAGAGCATTTCTTAACCTGATAGATCTTTAATTAATATTATCAGGATTATCTAAACTAGACTACTTAGTCCCCTAAAAGCTAGAACTTAAATAATAATAAATAAAATCCTAATTCTTAGAGGAAGATCTTAGCAGTATTAATATAGAGCGTAAGTAAATAGCAGAATTTATCTACTCTCTCGTAGGAAATAAAAATCTCCAGTTAAGTCCATATCTAACTTAAGAAAAACTATTTAAACTTATTACCCTAAAATAAAACTTAAGCTATAGTAACTAATATATAGAAATCAGACTGAAGAGGGAAGTATCTAATAGAACTAAAAGTTAAACCACTAAGATAACCTCCAAAACTACTAGTAACCAGCTGAGAGACAGAGTTCCAACTAAAAAGCGACTTAGTTATACTTACAGTTAAGCTAGAGATCTAGTTAACTATAGGTAATTAAATAAGTAATAAGGATAATAATACTTTAGCGACAGTATTCTTTAGAATAACTAGCATCTAAATAATAAAACCAGAAATACTTCTATTCTTAATAAAAGCTAATTTAAATTCTTTCTATTGGTTTAAATATAACTTAAGTCAGACTGTAACCTTTATATTACTAACTTACTTGCCTTTTGTCTGTAAGAGTCAGCTTTAAGTTAGTAATTTATAATAAGCTACTCACAGAATTATTATTAGATATCTTAACAGCTTTAATATAGTATTTAAACGTATCATAAATCTTTTAAGATATAGAGACGCAGGCTTTTTAGAACCTATTCACACACTAGAAATAACACTCAGTAGGTATATTACTACTCCTAACTTTAATTAAGTAGAGATAGAAACTATAGTTAAAAATAAAACTTAAAATATAAATAATACAGAAAATAATTTAGAGAGGCTAAACTCCTTTAATTATCTTATTTTCAACTAAATAACTTTTATATTCCTCTAAAATCTTAACTTTTAACTTACCCCTCTTAATAGATATAAACTTCTTAAAACTAGCAGACTTATCAGAATTAGCTAATTAATATTATATACTCTCAAGCTAGTATTTCAGATCCTTAATCTCAGAAGATACTTCTTAATTCTTAATCTAAGTGGACTTTCTTATAGATGCTAGTATATTCTTATAATATTTCTTCAGACGTTTAATAACCTTTTCAACTTTATCCTCTTCCTCTTCTTCAGATTATTTAACCTTATTATTATCCTCTTTAATAAGTTTAGGCTCCTTATTTTTATCCTTAACTAACAGATTACCTATAAAATTATCTTCCTTATTATCAACAAGAGGAGCAACAACCTATACTTTCTTAAGATAACTGTAGTAACGCTTAGTAACAGCAGGAGCAGCTAACTTCTTAATAGAGGTAGCTAACTTCTAAATAATAATATCCTTAATATTACTAAATTTAGATATATTAAGCGACTCAGATATAGAGAGACTAGGTGAAGATTCTCAGAAATTAGGGAACTCAGCAAAATATACTTTAATAAAAGCTTTCAGTCGGGAAACCTCAATCTCATACTACTACTTAATAGTAAAATATGCTTTAAAAAGATATAAACGCTCTATATTACTAACCTACTTTCGAATTATATAAATAGACTAAATCCTAACGAAATTTATAAGTTTAATAATAGAATTTACTATTATATCTGTAAGAAATAAAAAGTTAGTATCAGTAAAATAAATAAATAAACTAAATAGTCACTAGATATAATATACTTCCTTAAGAGAACGAAAAATTAGTTCTTAAGTTCTAGATATATTATTAGGAGCGAGGGAACAATAAAAATAATAAAAAATACTTATTATAAAGTTAAGTTCTATTTATCAAAAAAACATAAAGTTAGTATCAGAAAGTATCTCCTTTAATAAAAGAATTTACCGGGCGAGAATAAGAATAGACTGATCGAAAACTATAGTGTCCAGAATAAGGTATAATAAAATCACACTATTAACCTCAGTAACAGTATTGTAAATTACTTCAGCCTAAATTAAGTATCAGTAATAGTTAAAATAATTTATATAAAATAACATATAAAATCTATAGTAGTAACATTTACAGCTAATAAATACAATAATAGTCGAGGTTATTAATTAAGAAGATAAGAAGGTTTAGTAAGTATAAACAAAGCCGAAGTTTATAACACTCATATAACTAAGATCACACAATCTCGGAAGGAACCAACAGGTCGCTCCTGCCAAATATCAACAATAACTATATTAAAGATAAATATTATAATAAATTAGTCGAAAAACGTTATTTCTTTTATTTCAATATTTAAAGAACAACTTTCAACATCTATTTACAGTATTTCATTTATCATAAATATACTATTTAGAGCTTAAAGTATAAGATTTCATCCAGCGGTTATTCCACTGGGGGGGTGTATGAGAATAGCTACAACACCTATTCTGCCGTATAGCCGTTCTAGCTTATATAAGGCCCAACCAGCCTATTTATACGTATTCGAACGTTCCATTCTAGGTTAAATAGATCATACCTTTCAACAACCTACATTCAGACCGTATACCATACCATTTATTCATCACAACTTATTAATCCTCTAGTAGAGAAAACTTAAAATATACTATAACTACTACTAAAATAGTTTACTTATAAAGTTACTACCTATAAGGGTATCCTGGGGGATTCTAATACCCTCTATTATTCTTTATATAAGTTACCTATTATATAATATTATATCCTAAAAGCTATACTTAACTAGATTATATACTTAACTAGTAGGAAGTTATATTCTACCTAATATTATCTATATAGTAAATAAAACTAAATTCTAAATATATAAAAAGCTGGATCTGGATTTATTTAACTGGAAGGTAGTATAAAATACTATTTATTATAAGCTATACTTAGATATCCAGCTAGAGCTATACTTAGGTATCTAAAGCTAACCTCCTCACCCAGGTGGGGCCCCAGTGGGCCCTATATAGTATTATATATACAGACTTTTCTACACACTTATAAAGGCTTCTCTTTTACTCCTTAGTTCTAAATAAACAGTATTTTATACTACCTTCCAGTTAAATAAGCTTAGGTCCAGCCCTTTATATATTTAGAACTTAGTTTTATTTACTATATAGATAATACTAAGTAGAGTGCAGCTTCCTACCAGTTAAGTATATAATCTAGTTAAGCGTAGCTCCTAGGATATAATATTATATAATAGGTAACTAATATAAAAAACGATAGAGAGTATTGGAGCCTCTCAGGATACCCTCACGGGTAGCAACCTTATAAGTAAACTACTTTAATAGTAGTTATAGTATACTTTAAATCCTCTCTACTAGAGGATTAATAAGCTTTTATATAAGTTAGTAAAATAAGATACTATAGCAGGTAGTAACCCCCAGGTAGCTACTATAATAAATACCTCTAGCTTACATTAGGATACTCTAGTAACCCCCAGAATAATATCTATTAGGATAATAACTTTTAAGGTTAATAATATTACTATATCCCCACTAGTAGCTAACCACTAGAGGAAGCCTCTTCTCCTACTTTTAAAGTTTTTAAATAAGTAGAAAGAATACTAAATATAAATCTAATAGATAAAAATTAAACTTAAAATTAACTACTACTTCTTTAATAGTAATTAGGAATACTAATATCTAATTTACTCCTACTTAGACTCTAGTCCTCAGTAGGTAGTTAAAACCTTCTATATAGTGGGAGAACTAGAGAACTCCTATAACTTAAATAATTTTATAAATTACCTAGATAGAACTTACCTAAACTTTAATAGTCAGCCCCACACTATTACCCAGCTATAAAACTTCAGATAGAAGGAAAATAAATACCTAACTACTTTTCTACTTTAATTTAAAAAGATTCTAACTGACACTAAAAAGTATATATAGCTGGATATAGTCCAGATCTCTCTACTAGAGGCTACTTTACTCCCCCACCTTAAAAAGCTACTTATTATAATTAACTTTCCCACAGAATATAGATTTTAGTTATCTAAAGTCTAAGATATAACTTAGAAGTTTAAATATATAAAGGGGGCGTCAGTATACTACCAGCTGCCCCACTAGAAACCTACTACTTATAATACAGAAAGTGACGTTATAATAACTAAAGTAGTTAAGAAGTAATAATAACACTGAAGCTTTAGTAGCTCCTCTTTTGCCCCTAAGGAACGCTCTAAAGACTGCTAGGATACTTACTGATATTTTAAATACAGTAAGAAAAACTATATCTATAGAAACTATAGAGCCTAAAAGTATAAAAAAACCAGTATAAAGATTATAAAAGCTATAGCCGCTCCAGATTACACTAAGAATAACCAGAGAGATAATATTATCCCACCTAGTAATAGTAAGGATTTAGGAAAAAAGTAACTCCAGAGTAAAGTTAGACCCTAAAGCTAACTAAAGTAGAAATAATAAGATAAGAGAAGTAATAAGAAAAGAAACAGGTAAGTAACTAGTAGTTAGCTACTATTCAGACTAGAATTAATAGAGGTTACTCTATTAATATACTTATTAATATAAGCTATAATATTTATATTATTATTAATATCTCTCTTATAAAGAAACTTTACCTCCTACTAGTTAATAAGTTAAAAAGATAGATAAGGAGATATATTACTAAACTGTTACTTAGTAATACCCAGAAGGTAGCTATCCTGATTTTAAAAATTAGTAGCTGTGAAAGGCTGGACCTGGGCTTATTCAACCGGAAGGTGGCGCAAAATACTGTTTATTTAGAACTAAGGAGTAAAAGAGAAGCTTTCATAAGTACGTAGAAAAGTCTGTATATATAATACTATATAGGGCCCACTGGGGCCCCACCCGAGCGAGGGGGTTAACTTTAGATACCTAGGCATAACTCTAGCTAGACATCCAGGTATAGCCTATAATATTACCTCCCTCCTCCCTAGCTGCTACCCAGCTAGAGGCTGTAGGCTAGGTCTCTATTATTATCTATAATTAGTCTATATATTACCTTATACTGCTCCAGAGCCACTATATCCGCAATAGTATTAACAGGCTCCTATATAAAGTTTATATATTCTTTTTATTTAATAAGAGCTTCTTATTAGTACTCTCTCTCCACCTAATATATCCTTACAGTAAGAATACTTTTAACTAGCTATTTAACCTCCCTATTATTATCTACTAGTAGTAGTAGTTAGCTATTAACTATAATCTACCCAGACAGTAGATTAGTAGTAGCTCTCTAGAGTAAATCTATATAAAACTATAAATAAATAGACCCTAGAGTATCTAACTTTATAATATACAGTAAGAAAACCTTCACTATTATATACTTATAGTATAGCTAAGCTAGCTTTCAGCTTAGTTTTAGTAACTTATAGTTAGATATATTTAACTATACCTTATTACTAACTTAATACTAATCTATAGGAAACTAAATCTTATTTACCTAAGCTTCTAACCTCTACTAGGTAGTAGCTATCTCTATATAAATATATATTATTACTAACTATATTCTCTTAACCAGCTAGTAGGCTATAGCCTCACTACTATTAAGTAGTTCTATATACTCCTTAATAACTAAGATAGAATCAATATAATATCTATAATCTATAAAGAAAAATATAATTCCTATTATACTATACTACCAGTTATAGAAAGCTAACTATATAATAGGTAGCAGGTTACCCCAGTTATCCTAGAATCAGTAGGTAAATACCTTTAAAACTACTTAAATCTCCTAATTATACTATTCTATAATCCTATCAGTCTGTAAGTAGTAACTAATACTCAGTAGGTATATAATACCTATTAACTTATAGAACTCCTTCTAGAAGTAACTTACTTAATTAGACTTTTTATTATTTATAATAAAATATAATATTCTATAAAACCTATAGTAGTAATTAAGGAACTACTAAACACACACCTCCACCTCTATTATATTTATCTCCTCTAATATAGAGACTTTACCTAGTTAATTAATAATAACCCAGAAGTAACAACTATCTCATCTTTTTATAGGGAGTAAGTTAGTAATAAAATCTATTAATAGATTAGAATATAACTAATTAGATATTAGTAGAAACTTTAGGAATTCCTTCTTAACTTACCTCTAGATATAAATATCTCTATATATATTATAGTTATATATAAATTAGCAGATATTTTATAATTATCTAGACCAGTAGAACTATTAACTTACAATCTCTAGTATATTATTATATCCTAAGTAGCCTGCAGGGGAGGAGTTATATAACTTCTATATTAACTTAATCTTAAGTTTATTAAGAAAGCTATTACTCTCTTTACTACTTAATACTTAAAATCTCTCTCTAAAAGTAAGTTATCCCAGTATATTAATAATACACTCAGTAATCTGGATCTTAATATAGAAGTTAGGAGGGAAGTTATACTCCCCCTACTAAACTACTATAAACATCTATTAATATAAAAAGTCTTTCTTAATAATATAATCCTATATCTCTTATAAGTTTAATCTTCCTTTAAAAACCTAGGTATCAGTAATATCTATATATCCTACTTAAAGTTCTGTAGAGATAGTAGCGTTCAGAATAATCTATATTACTTATCCCTATTACCTCTCATTATCCTACCCTTTAGAAGTATCCTATTCCCTCCAGGAGAAAATATCAGGAACTACTACCTAGATACCTAACTAATACTTAAAATAAAAATTATACTAAGATAACTCCTCTACTTACTAACTCTACCTCTCTATAAGTTATTATTTCTTTATAAAATACTTAAAGCTTTTATAGTCAGTAAGAACCTTAAACCTCTTAGTGTTCTATAGCTCCACCCTCTATACTTATAAATATTTTAGTATTATAAGGAGTTCCTTATTATAAATTAAGTAATTAAACTCTATAGGGATTAGGTATTAGGAGTAAAAAGCTACTAAATATCTCACTCCAGCCTTATTAGCTTAAGTTAATATACCTCCTAAGGTATACTTTAAACAGTCTATCTCTATTATTATTAAAATATCAGGATTAAATATCTATAGAATTAGTTTTATAGTAAAAAGTTATTTCAGTATAAAGAAAGCCTCCTACTGCTCCAGTCCCCAGTTAAAAGGAACTAACTTCTAAGTTAGGCAGTTTAAAAGCTCTATAATAATATTATACTAAAATATAAAAACTTTATAGTAGTTTATAAACCTAAGGAAACTATAGATATCTTTCAGTAAGCTAAGAGGGAACTAGTTAGTAATAGCTTCTAACTTCTCAGAATTATAAAAAAGACTCTTTCTAGCTATTATAATATACTTAATATACTTAACTATAGTAACTAAGAACTTATACTTCTTAGAATCTAACTTAAAGTTTATATCAGTAAAATAACTAAGTATCTAGTAGACCTTCTCTTTATACTCCTTTCGTAAGTTATTAGTATAAATAAGGATATTATTAATATATATTATAATAAAATTATCTAGAAACTATCATAAGTAGTGTGATGGGGTTGGGCCTGTAAACAGGCCTATTTACGTAACACAAGTGGCCTCACAAGCATAAATAGCTAGGTTCATCACAGACAGATAGAAAGAATCAACTTCTCTTCTCT